>JAESUZ010001413.1:0-20987 GCA_017311185.1 Proteles cristata cristata | reverse complement strand
ATGCTTTTGAGAGAAGAGGCCAGTTCCCTGGGGACGCCCCCAGCCTGGATTTCCTGATGAGCTTCAGGCTGTGCGTTTTTGGCGAGCGGGTGTTTCCTGGTGTAGCCTGCCAGGCGGGTCCTAACTGGGGCTGTTTCGGCGGGGCGGAGGGGAGCGTCTTGCTCACCTGGAAACCCTTTTGTGGCTAAAAAGTGTTTTGGGAGAAGATGCTGGCGACTTTGTTGATCCCGCTGTTTGCTCAGAGGCCTTAGTGACCACTGCCCATTGCCTTGTCCCTTCCTCCACGTGTCCTCACCGTGAGTGTCCTCCTGTGGCTGTGGCCTCGTTTTCCCTCTTCATGTGTCCGGTGGCTTCCTGTCACCTGAGTCTTGCAGAGGGCACACCTGGGGAACTCCAGATCCTGGTTGGGGTTTTGTGCTGATGGTCAGTCGCCTGGGCCAGCCGCAGCCCTGCGTCCCGCCCCCTGCGAGCAACCCGGGCACCACCGGCTCCTTCTGGGCTCCGTGGACACTGCTCCGGGGGACACAGCTCAGGGATCAGAGTTGCCGAGACCTGGGATTTTGTACTGAGCGCACGGTGGCCCCTCCCTCCTTCCTCCCCGAGGTCATGTCCCCCGAGTGTCAGCAGCACAGATGTCCCAGACCTTGTCCGCCGGCTTCCCGAGCCAGCAGGGACCCGGCGCGGCTGCCCTGCCCTGTCAGGGTGGAGCCTTCGGGCGGACCCCTGGTAGAGGCCGACGTCCCTCTCGCGGGTCTGCTCCTGTCACTCTGTCATACCTGAGGTGTTGGACTTCTACATTTTGCCCGAGCCGACGTTCGTGGTTCCCAGGGTGGAGTATCCTGCCAGGCGCTCCCCCGCGGCGCTGGGGGTCTCCGCCACTTCTGATCTCCCCGCGCCCGTGGTGAGGGCTGGCTGCGTGTGGGCTGGGTGACGCCAGCCAGTGTGGGTGGGGGCCTGGGGGTCCCTGCGACCCTCCCGGTCCCGCCCATCGCCCGCTCCTTCAGCAGAGTCGAGTCCCTGGAGGCCTTGCCCACGCTGAGCCGCAACCCCAGCAGGAGCACAGACCGCGACTGGGAAACGGCGTCCGCGGCGTCCTCCCTCGCCTCCGTGGCCGAGTACACAGGTAACAGCCTCGCACCCGTGGCCATCACGGCGGTCACAGCACGTCCCTGCCTGGGTGGGGCAGGCCTTGCTCAGCTCCAGGCACATCAGCGGCCGGTGACACGCCTTTCTGTCCTCCAGGCCCCTCGCCAAGTAGTATGTTCCTGGCATTGGGGCGCCTCAGTTTGTTTATTTATTTTTATTATTATTTTTAATGTTTTATTTATTTCTGAGAGAGAGAGAGAGGGACAGTGTGAGTCGGGGAGGGTCAGAGAGAGAGGGAGACACAGAATCTGAAACAGGCTCCAGGCTCCGAGCTGTCAGCACAGAGCCCGACGCGGGGCTCGAACCCACGAACTGTGAGATCATGACCTGAGCCGAAGTTGGACGCTTAACCGACGGAGCCCCCCAGGCGCCCCGGGGAGCCTCAGTTTAAAACGTTCTTTCTTTCTTGCCTTTTATTTATTTAACTTAATTTAATTTAATTAATTTTATTTTATTTTATGGTTTTGTTTTATTTTTAAATCAAAGAACAAAGCAGAAAGGGGACAAGGCTAACAGCCACTTTAATCTTTTTCTTAGTGAGTAACCGAGACCCTTCTGCACAGGTTTGAGGTGACTGTTACTTTTCCTCGTCAGAAGCGTGGGCCTTGCCGACGAGCCTGGCCGGCCGGCTCCGGGAGGCTGGCGCCTGGCTGGGGCGCGCGCCCGCAGCGCGTGCCGGGCCCATCTGTGGCTCTCGCCCGCCTCACAGGTCCCAGGCTGTTCAGGGAGCCGAGCAGCAAGTCAAACAGACCGATCATCCACAACGCGCTCTCCCACTGCTGTCTGGCCGGCAAAGTGAACGAGCCCCACAAGAACTCGATATTAGAGGCAAGTGTCAAACGTCGGCACGGAGCCTTTATCAGTCTCTGTTGAAGTGCAGGTAGCGTGCTGCGCTCTTAGCTGCAGAGGTTTTATATAGAACGAGGTGCGCAAATTAAGGGTTCTCCCCCACACTGAACTTGACCGACGTGTGGGGGCTGCCGGCCGTGGCTCTGACCACCCTGTGCTGGTGTCGGGGTTGGGGGAGATGGAGCGCGGCCGCCCGGGAGCTGTCTGCGTGGCGCTCTGTGCACGGGAGTAGGGGCAGCGTGAGGGAGAGCAGGCTTCAGACGAGCCTCGCTGGAGCACCTCATACGTGGGACGGAGCTGGTGGCTTGGGCAGGGCCGTCTGGTGAGAAGCCAGGGGAGAGAGAATGGTAGACGTGGTGTGTTAGCAGAGGACAGTGTGATCGCAGGTAACGGGGGGAGCGGACTTTGTACGCTCTGGCCTTGGCTGCCGTGGTGGCAGGTGGAGACAGGAGGAGCCCGCGGGGGTGTCCTAAGGGGTGGAGGGGCGCGCGGCCTCAGGGGTGGCTCCGGTGTCCGCTCAGGTCACTGCGGAGTCGGAAGTTGGCTGGGGAGGGCTGTGCTGACCGCTGCCTTCTCATGGGCACCACTGATCCCAGCTGCTGCGACAGGCTGGGCCTTGGGTTCTGTATTTTATTTTGAGAGAGAGTAAGGGAGAGCTCGAGCTGGGGGAGGGGCAGAAGGGGAGAGAGGAATCCCTGATAGGCTCTACACTCAGAGCCCCACTTGGGGCTCGATCTCATGACCTGAGCCAGAATCAAGTTGGACACTCAACTGACTGAGCCACCCAGGCGCCCTGGGCCTCTGTTGTTTTAAAGGTGAGGTGATGGCGGTCTCGGCAAGAATGGTCTGGAAGGCATTTGGAAGCAGAGACTCCAGGTTAGGACGTGAGTGGGGGTCAGTGTCGGGTAAGCGACGCCCCCCGCACCACACGGGGCCGGGTGCCTCTCCTTTGATGTCTCATTCTGGTCTGGGTGCCGAGGGTCTGTCAGGAATAGATCCAAAGGTCCCGGCTGTGAAGCTGACGCCCTAGGGTACGAGGCAACCCTTGCGAGAGGATTCTCGGGCTCCTTCCATAGGAGGCTAGACAGGAAGTGGTCCTCTGCGGGGCTCGGCTCCACGTCCTAGTGTGAAACCCGCCGCAGACTGTGTGGACGAATGGGCGTGGCTCTGTCCCCATAAAACCATTTGCAGCAGCAGGCGGTGGCCATGCTTGGCCTGTGCTGGAGGCGAGGAGGTGAGGGGGTGAGGGGTAGCCCAGAAGGGCTGGGCAGTGGGTCCGGGGAAGGATGCCGCAGGCAGGTGGGAGCACGGCGCCCAGGTGCCCAGATGGGAGTGAGCCGCTGGGCGGGAGGAGCTCGGGGAGGACGGGGGGCCCGGCTCCCCCAGGCCCCATGGGCAGAGGAGGGCCAAGGACCGACCTGCCTTCCGAACGCCACTTTGGCTGTGGGCCGAGCACGGGCGTGAGGGGAGCACGGGTGGGTGGCAGTGGGGGCAGAACGGGCAGTGTCTGGGTGTGCGCCCGGTTCTGGGGGTGCTTCTTTTTTTTTTTTTTTTTTAATGTTTTATTTATTTTTAGGGGAGAGAGAGAGCGTGAGCAGGGGAGGGTCAGAGAGAGAGGGAGTCACAGGCTGAAACAGGCTCCAGGCTCCGAGCTGACAGTCAGCACAGAGCCCGACGCGGGGCCCGAACCCACGAACCGCGAGATCATGACCTAAGCGAAAGTCGGACGCTTAACCGACTAAGCCACCCAGGCGCCCCTCTGGGGGCGCTTCTGCACCAGTTTCATTTAGTTGGGTTCTGTTTTTCCCCACTAGTCTTTTAAAATATGTATTTGTTAATTTGAATTAATGACAAGCTGATTATATTTTGACAAAACCAATGTGTGTTTGTGAAAAATAAGCATATTTTCTAAAGCAAAAAATAATTAGGAAGAAAAACAGCAGTTTCACGTTTTTACCAATCTTTCAAGTTTCTGGGTCCTCGTCCGTTCCTGCTGGCAGTGTGCTCCGGGGGCACCGTGACGTTGCCTCTGGAAAAGCCCCCCGCACACGGGAGGGGGAGGGGAGGGTGTGAAGGCGGAACCTGGTAGCTGTTGGTGGAGGGCAGTGACCTGGGAGCCTCGGGACCGGGTTTGAGAACCGAGGGGGCGGACAGTGAAACCAGGGCTTCCCGAGCACAGGGAGGCCTCTTTACAAAGGTCGTTAGCACAGAGCGCTTAGTTGAGGGTGCGGCGGGGCGATGTGTAACGGCACCCGCAGGGCTGCTCGCGGCGGTGGCGGCAGCGAGGGGTCACTCACACACCACACACCCCTGCCCGCGGGCGCCACGCCCTGGGGGGCGCAGAGAACTGTCCCGCTTGGCAGCTGCCCGGCCCGGCTCCCACCAGCCCGCCGTCCGTCCCTGGACGCCCGGCTCCCGGTCGTTTTGCGGAACGGGACCCCCGCACCGGGTGGCCTTTGGGGCCTTTCCTACAGAGCGTCGCGGTTCTGTCTCCTCCGAGTGGTAGTGCGAGTGAGGTTCCCCTTCCTCTTGCGGCTACTTGTCTCGGGTCACGTAGCCGGGCGCCACTCGTGGGGCATCCGGCCCTTCGTGCTTTCCTGACGGTGCCAGCAGGGCCGCTGTACGAGGCGTGCGTGCGTCGGCGTCCCGAGTGCACGCCTCAGACCGGAAGCGCCCAGGCCACCGTGACTCTGCCCAGCGTTCGGAGCAGCCGCCCATGCGAGTTCGATCTGCTCGGCAGCAGGAGGCTCCAGCGTCACCCCCTCACCGGCACGCATTGCCACCTCCCTGCTGGGTTGGGGCCTCCCTGGGGGGCGTCCCGTGGTGACCCACGTGGTTTTGATTTGTGTTTCTCTGGTGGCTCGTGTTGTGTGTGACTTTTCTCCGCCTGTTAAAAGCATCTTCTGTTGCACAGCTAGACCCAGGTCTCCGTGCCACGTGACGCCGCACTGGCTGGTGGGCCGGGGGTGGGGGGTGCTGAGCACCCACAGAACGCTGTGGCAGCCCTGAGCGTTGGAGTGGCGCTCAAGGCCCCGTCTCTCTTCCTTTACCCCTCGATCCAGGAGCTGGAGAAGTGTGACGCCAACCACTACATCATACTGTTCCGGGACGCGGGCTGCCAGTTCCGGGCGCTGTACCGCTACTACCCCGACAGCGAGGAGATCTGCAAGCTCACGGGCACCGGCCCGAGGAGCATCACCACGAAGATGATCGACAAACTGTATAAGTACAGCTCGGACCGAAAACAGTTTAACCTGATCCCGGCCAAAACCATGTCCGTCAGCGTGGACGCCCTCACCATCCACAACCAGCTGTGGCAGCCCAGGCGGCCCGCGGCGCCAAAGAAGCCCCAGCCTCGCAAATGACACGGGCGCCGGCGGGGTGGCCTGGGGACGTGTGCACGGGGCTGAGTTCTCACTTCCGTGCGTTTGGGTACGAAGCGTGCAGAGTCACAGACCTTTTCCAGCAAGGTGTCCGTTAACGAAAGGAAAACTTCCCGGGCTCCCTGCACACGCACCGGGCGCTGGGCGGAGCGAGGGGGGCGGGAAGAGGCACCGGGTCGAGCGGCTTGGCTGCTGTTGGCCACGGAGGCTCGGCCGTGGGGTACGCGTGTGGTGGGGCGTCCGGGCAGTGCATCCCTTTACTTGAAGTTCTCCTCAGTGTGGATGGAAAGTGATGTCCTTCGCTTTCTCACCTCCCACCCCAGCCCCTGTTTGCACGTGACCTGACCCCCGGGTGCCGCCGGCTGTGGTCCTGCGGGGTTATAGGGCTGAGGCTCGGCCTCGGGTCAGGGTGTTTGAATGTCGCTAGGAAAGGAATTCAAATTGGGGGAATCTTGCTCATTTGAGAAATTGTATGATATTTATTGATTGTGTCTACTGCCAATGTTTATATCCGGTTCTACGATTTCTGAAAAAAAAATCCTTGTTCTTTGCTGCTCAGAAAACGTTTACTGAAAATACCAGTTCACTAAAAGCACTGAAATCTGCAAAGTCTGTCTTCTACTAAGCTGACGTTTACAGACGTGGGGACGATTGCCGCTACCATGCGGTCACGGGGATGGCGAATGGTGCCACCAACCGGCGTTCGCCTCGTTGGAAATAGATGAGCTGAGCAGATGACGGCCATCGCTTGCGGAGTTTTGGATCGCGCTCTAATGATTTGTTCACTTTAATAAAGACAGATTTTGGTAAAGTAGAACATTTTTCCTTCTGAGCGTGTTTCTCCCGAGAGGTGACACGCCGAGCTGGCGCTGCCCTTGGGGGCTGTGTCCCCAGAGGCGTGTGTGCTGCTGCGCGCCGATCGGTGATTTTGTTCCGCCGGGTATTTAAAAACGACCTAAGTGGTGGTTTGCGGTGGAAACGGCCTTGGGTTTTCTCTGCGCTGGTCCAGACGGTCGTGTCTCGGGCCCCGCTGGGTACGTGCCACGGCTCCCCTCTGCCTGGCCGTGTGACTCACCAGCTGCTCTGAGACTTGACCCAACTGCCAGAAGATTCTGGAGTCACAGAAGATTGTGGAGTCACTGACGTCAGTTTTGCACACGTTTTCTGGGGCATGTTACTTGAGCCCGCGCTGAATTGCAGCGAACGCTACAGGTCGATGGGAGAAGGTAGGCGGACGCAGCTGCTCCCTAACTCGGGGTGTGGACGTGTCAGGGAGCCTGTGTGGCTCAGGGAGGAGGGGGCAGGCCACCAGACTTGGGGAGCTGCGGGCCCTCCTCCGGCTCCCTCTGGAGACACAGTAAGTGCCGGGGCCGTGGCAGCTGCGTCCTGGGAGTGAGTCGCGGGGCCGCCAGCCGAGGGCTTTGCAGGGGGACCTTGTTCCTGTGATTCTCACCGGGTGCTTCGTTCTAGCTGTGTGTTTGACATTCTATTGTATTTATTTTATGAAAGCACTAAAACGTAAAGTAATTAACTTGCTTTGTAGTAGTCACACGCGTGTGAGCTCATGGCTCCCTCTGGGTTGGTGTCTCGGCTCTGTGCTCTTGAGGAATTTCATGTTTTTAGGTAACCGCCGCTCCTCTCGAAAAGCGCCTCCTTCTGGCTCACGGAGCAGGGAGGCCTCCCAGCCGCTCCCTTTGCGAAGTCGCCAGCGGCTTCACCACGGCGCTGCCGAGTGGGCGGGCGGGAGTCTCCTCGATGAGACTCTGTGCTCCCGGCGGACAGCTGGGCGATCATTCCCGCCAGACTCTGGGGAAACGGAGGATTTCCCGGGTGCGGCAGGGCAGCATCCGCGGTACCAGGACCGTTGGCGTCCGCGCTGTCCGGTGGGCAGAGGGCGCGAAGGGCTGGTGTGGGCTGGTGCACGCGCTCTGGGCTCTCTGTGCGCTGCCTGGGTCGGCAGACGTCTTTACTCGGGAAAGTTTCAGATGCGGGATGCATCTCACGGTCAAGATGGTTGACTTTCGTGGCCTGAGGGGGCGAACGTTCGCTTTCAGTCCCCAGGGTTGTGGCGCGAGCCCCGCGGATGCCTTGTGCCTTCCGACCGAAGCCCCACGGTGCGCGTCCGGACGCAGGGCCGGCGGCGCCAGGTGGTACGTCTCGCTCGGGCGCCCTGGCTGCCGTGTGGGATTCAGTCCCGTAAAGACCGCGTTGACCAGGTGCTGGGATGTGTGGAGTCGAGGTCCGTGGTCTTGACGGAGCCCCGGGAGCCCGAGAGGGTGGGCGTTCGAGACAAGTGACGCTTGAGCGAGCCCCACGCTGACATGCACGAGGGGCGTGGGTACGGATGAGCGTGCGGCACGTGCCCTTGGGCCTTCCGCCCGTGGCCCCGGTGCGCCACTCTTCTGGGCCCTTCCGTGGGGCGGAGGTGAGGCGGAGGGGCCGTGGTCAGGCCTTGGCGGCACCGCAGCTGTGTTGTCCTGTGGCCGGGAAAGCGTTTGCCCGAAATAACTTTCCTTTTGGAAGGAACTCGCGTCGCCTTGCCAGTCGGTGCCGACTCCCTCCGAGGCGCGGGTTGGAGCGTCCTTTGTCATGGTGCTTCAGGCGTGCGGGGGCCGTGGCCGCCCCGCTGCCCCATCCGGCGCGCCGGGGAGAAGCAGGCCGTGCCCAGGGGGAGGCCGTCTCTTCGCAGCGCTCAGGGCGCTTGCCAGCTGCTCGACGGCGCCGGCGGGCGGGTCCTTAGGGCGGCAGCGAGCGCGTACACGCCGCGGTCCCGGCCCCGCACGCAGGCGCCAGGCCGTGGAAGGCGGGTGTCGGGGGGAACCTCGGGCTGCGGCGGCTGCAGAGACGTGGCCGCAGCGCGGGAGCCGCTTCCCCTCACTGCGCAGGGGAGGGGGGGAGACACTGGCCGAGGGAGCCAGGGCCCTGAGCCCCGCATGGCCCCGCAGCGGGGCTCCTCCACTCCCCTTCGTGCCGGTGGCGCGGGCGCAGCTATTCCTGGGATGACGTGCCAGCAGATGCAGGCGGTCAGAGCCACCATCCGGGCCAGAGATGGTCTCCTGGCACCACGCCCTTGTTCTAGAAAGAACGGAACCGCACCGGCCCTCCCTGTTGTACATCATCACGAAGAGGGGGCGCCAGGGTGCGCAGGGCACTGTTCGTGTGGTGGGATAAACAGACGGGTGACGCAATCTGGGGGTCCGTGCGCAGCTGGAGGGGCCACTGGGGCCCGCGCTCACAGCGCCGCCGGAGCCCCGCGGTCTCTAGTTCTGGGGGAGGCGGCGTCTGCTTTTTGGCCTGTTATTCCAGATGATGTTTCTTTTCATTACAAACCGATCGTTGTTTTTCTTTCTTTTTTTTAAGTTCCTTTATTTTGAGAGACATACGGAAGGGAGGAGAGAGAATCCCAAGCAGGCTCCACACCATCAGTGCAGAGCCCGATGCGGGTTCGAACCCATAAACCAGAGAGCAGGGCCTGAGCCGAAACCATGAGTCAGACGCCTCACCGGCCCAGCCCTGGCGCCCCCCAGTTCTCCGTACGCCGGGGCAGAGCGCCCCCACGGAAGAGTTAGTGACTCACTAGCGTGCAGCTCGCTGTGTTTCACAAAGTGCCTTTTCAGATGTGTGAGCGGACGGTGCATGGCCACTCGGCCTCATGCCAGAGCTGTGGGCTCCCAGCACCTGGGAGAAGCGTCCAGAAGGGCTTTGTGGAGGGAGGGCTGTGCGGTGAAGAGGCTTCAAGTGACCTTAACTGCTGAAAAGGGGCCCCCCCCAAATCTGGGTGCGCTCCGGTTGTCCCGCCCACCGGCTGTGGGCTCGGCGCTGCGCCAGGCACACCCGTGGAACCCAGTGCACGTTTGGGGTTAATTTGGCAGAAACTGTCCCCGGTAGGGTCCGGAAACGAAGAAGCAGAGGGTGGGAAGGGGATGTGGGTGGGGGGGGGGGATGTTCCAGGTCAGCAGCCGGGACTCCGGGATGTCAGGGCCCCGGGGATGGACAGCCTATTTTTGTAGGAAATAGCAACGCTACTGACACTTTGTACAAAAAACTCCGTGAGTGTGCGCGTGCATGTGCGTGTGCGTGCGTGTGTGCGTGTGCCCGTGTGCGCACGTCTGATGCGTGGAGCGAGCCTGTTGAACAGGCTGCAGGGCAGCGTGACGGCTGCAGTTGCTGTAGGGCCCCCCCTCAGGTCCCCCAGGCCCGTCCCTGAGGGATGGCGACCCCGCTCCCCTGCCCAGCGCTTCAGACTCTGGTCCTTCCGTACGATCCTCTGCAGCACATCTGGAGATTGTATGCTAGAGCTTTGGGTTTTTTTTAACATGAATTAGTCCAAGGTTTATATAGTTAATTTACCGAGACTCTGCGATCCTGACTTTTTGGCTTTCAGATAAAAAGGGGTACGACACAGCTTGTTTCGCACCCGTCCCCTTTGCGGTGCAGGCGGGATGCGGGTGGGCGGCCCCGGCCGTGGGTCCTGGAGCCCGAGTCGGCCCTGCGCGGCCTGCGTGGAGCTCGCATCCTTGCCTGGGCTAGAAATGGACTCTCCAGGTAAGACAGTCCCTGCTCGCCAGGCAATTAAATCTCAGTTTTGTTTATTTAAAGCCTAACAGTTGCGTTGAAAATACGATGTGTAGATAGTCACGAGGGTGTGGGCGCCAGGAGCCGTCCTCCCCCCTCGGAGGGACACGGCTCACACCGTCCCTGGTGGCCGCAGCTGTGGCCCTCGTGGAGTGGCGGGGACGGGAAGTGCCAGGCGTCGATGGCCTCCAGGGACACCCTTGTGTGACACGCGGCCAGTGAGGCTGGGCCCCGTGCGGCCCCAGGGACGCTCTGTGGGGGGTGGGGGGGCAGAGTGCACCTCAGACCCCTGAGGCGGCGGCGGGGGTGTGCAAGCAGATCGTGCAGGGGTGACGGGAGACGGGCCTGGAAGCCGGGGTGTCCAGGGCTCGGGGGGAGGCGGCTGCCGTGCTCGGGGCCCCGGCCCCGCGTTTCCCTGATGACCGCAAAGCGGAGCGTGTCCCAGGCCTTGGCGGGTATTCCGCTTTCCTCCTGTAAGATGCCCGTTCGCGGTTTTGCCTGTTTTCCTGCCGGGTTGTCTGTCTTTCCCTAATTAGTAACAGCAGGTGAGTTTCGGAGAGAGGAACGCAGCCCGGTGTCCCGTCCTGGGGCTTTTCCCTGTCTGGCTGGTGTCGTGATAAACGCGAGCCCCTCAGACTTACTTGGCCCAGTTATCGTCGCCCTTGTCAGAGCCGCCACGGGGCTGCGGAGCCGTCCCGGAAACGAGCCGGTGGAGCGAGTGTTCGGGCTTCTGCGTTTGGGTCCCGGTGCGCCCGCAGCCGCCTTCCCCGCCGTGTGTGGTGGCAGCGCCGGCCGCGCCTCCTCCCTGCCCCCCGGCATCCGGCCTCTGGCCCGTGGCCCCTGCGCCGTCCCCCGGCCTGCTGTCTGCGTCGGGGCAGAGTAGGGACCCCGGCGGGGTGCACGGCCTCTCTGGGACCTGGGGCTGTGCTTGGTGGGTGGCAGAGGGTTAAGGCAGCTGCCCTCGACGTGGGAGGTGACGCTGGGCGTCCTGTGAACCCGGTGTGCTCACAGGGGTCCTCGGAGGTGCGGGAGGGAGGCCGGGAGGAGGTGTGGCTGCCGCAGCGGAAGGGCGGCTGTGAGCGCAGAGGAAGGGACTGCGAGCCCGGGTCTGGGAGGGAGGGGCCAGGATCTGGGGAAGGCGAGGCAGCGGACCCTCCCCCAGAGCCTCCTGAGAGGCGCGAGCCCTGCTGGCGCCTTGGTCTCCGCCCAGGGACACCTGCGCTGCATGTCTGGTCCGCGTGGCCGCGAGGGTGGCTGCGCCCCGTGCGCCCATCTGTCTGCAGCACCTGTTCCCAGTCCCTTCCCGCGACCCGGTCGTAAGTCTTGACAGTTGGGAAAACAGGCGCTCCCATCAAGAAGGGCTTGAGTATTTCTGTGCGACACCGTCTGCAGGTCCCCGAGCCATCCTCAGGAATGTGTAGTCTCCTGTGTATTTGTTAAAAATTAAGAAAAATTGGCACACCTGGCTGACTCATTCGGAAGAGCTGCGTCTCTTGGTCGTGGGGTCCGGAGTTCGAGCCCCACGTTGAGGGTAGAGGTTGTTTAACTAAACAGGTGAACTTTTTAAAAATTAGAAAAGATTGAAAAAAAGTGAAATGAGCTTTCAGCAAGGAGGCTAAAATCGTAGAAATTGGAAGAAACGCGTGTTCAAAGCAGACGCTGATGGAAGAGAAGACGCAGGAGGGCTGGCCGGTGAGAGCAGGGCCGGGACCCGCCCGCCGGAGGCGCCCGAGAGGAGGGAGCTGCGGTCGGCTTGTCACCGCTGAGCCCGCGAGAAGCGACCCCAGCAGCGTCGTGGGGGGTGGACGGCACGCGCGGTAGCGGTCAGGAGCGCACGCGGCCGGCCGTGACTCGCGCTGCGGGAGTCGGAGAGACGTTCCGCGCGGAGCAGTGGGTAACGTTGAGCACGTGCTCGTGAGCACGTGCGGTCGGGACTCGTGTGCTGGGGACGCCTGCCCGAGGCCACCAGCAAGCCCCGCGGTCGGCAGTTGAGACGCTGTGAGGACCCCCGCGTGGGGCGGGGCGGCGGCCGGGCAGTCCCAGGGACCCGCCCTGGGCTTGCTGGACACCGAGCCGGTTCCGAGCGAGGGAGGGGGCTCTCACGTCCAGGGCGGCGTCCGGAGGCCCCGCGGGAGCAGCTCCGGCCCCGGCACCTGTGTTCACAGGGAAAGGAGGCGGGAGCCCGCGCCCCTCCCGGCAGCCTCTCCCCTGCTCTGTTCCCTGGACTTTCCGGGCTGGCCGTCGATCGCCGGTTCTGAGTTGTTGTCTGAGACAGAACGGTTGTCTGCTGTTCCCAAATAAAGTCATTTTGTGGGTAAAGTAACGGGCTTTTTTTTTTTTTAAAGGTCAGTGAAGGGAAACCACACACAAACTCAAATCCTCATTTGCAGAAGTTCGGAAGCGCCTCGGGGAAGCGGACGGACAGGTGGCGAGCACTGGCGCCCAGGGAGGACCTGGAGGCCAAGCCGATGGGAAAGAGCTTTGTGCAGAGGGGCGAGGGGCGCCCTGCTGAAGGCCGCGTGCGGCCGCGGGGGAGACGCCGGGTACGGAATGCGGGGCGTGGCCGGGACACAGCTGGGGAGACCCCAGGTCACCCCGGGGGGTCCCAGCCAGGGGGCTCCACAGATGGAGCACGGCGCCAGGCGCGAGTCCCCGGACACGGCGTGCAGCCTGATCAGCTGACTCTGGTTTGGATTTGGGGACCAAGGACAGGGGTGCCTGTCCGATGTCCTGTCTTTCAGGCTTGGGGAGGGGCTTTGAGGCCCCCGGGGCCGCCTGTCCATCTCTGCACCGGCTCTCAGGGAGGCAGGAGGCAGCGGGGGAAGGTTGCCCTTGGAAGACCCCCGCCCCGGGCCTCCTCAGGGCCCACCAGTTTGGGTGATGAGTGCCCAGGACCCCCTCTGACCTGAAGGGCCAGGACCTCGAGATGAGACAGAACAGGGGGCTGTGGCAGATGCCCAGCTGGGGGCTCCGACCATGGGACGGGGCCACAGGGAGGTGGCCTGGCTGAGCAGGCTGCCTGGCACAGCCCCCGATGGACCCCGGAAGCACAAGGCCGGTGGCTGTGAGGACTGGGAGCCAGGCACACTGAAGACCCCCCGGGAGCCCCCTCTGAGGAGCCCCTCTGAGAAGCAGTCGGCTTCCGGAGCCAGGAGACCCCAGGGGCCTGCCTGTGTCACGGCCAAGAGGCTGTGTGAAGTGCCCTTGAGGCAGGGCCCCTGCAGAGTGCCCTGGGCACAGGGGCCCCTCCCCTGAAGACCCCAGGCTCTGGTGGTGTCACTCATCGCCAGCTCAGTGCTCTGCAACCAGGGCGAGGCAGAGGTGCCAGAGACTGAGCGGGGTCCCGCGGAAGACCCCCCGGGGGACCTGGCCTGGCCCGGCTCCGTAGGCGGACAGTGTGGGCTAGAGTGCCCTCCGGGGCGTCGCCAAGCGCCTGCCGGCCTCACTGTGGGGGAAGGTGCTCTGGCCTGGGGGCTGGGAGCGCCACAGTTGTGCCCCCGGCCCAGCCCCGGACTCAGAGCGCCCCCCGGTCCCCTCCCCGGGACCTCAGACCTCAGCGTGCGTCCGGCCCGCGCGGCCCTCGGGTCCCCCCCCGGGGCTGGTGGCCCCGCAGTTCCAGGCACGTGTGCGCACAGCTTCCCAGAACCTGGAGTCCGGCTTGAGGGGGCGCCGGGGATGTCGGGGGACGCCCACCCCGGGGGCCAGACGGGGTCGCGAGTTCCTCCCGCCGACACAGGGCTCGTGGCCAGTTTGGGGGCTCCTTTTCCCGTCCACGTGGGTGGACACCCCCCCCTCCCCGTGGCTTTAGTGGCATTTCGCGTGACGCTGTGTCCCTCTCCCAGCGCATGAGTGGGGCTCTCCGACACGCTGTTTGCTCTGGGGTCTGTGGTGTCCCCGCCCCCCGGCCTGTGCGGGCAGTTCTGTTAGCTCAGGGGTAAGACAGGAGGCGTCAGCCAGTGCGTGTGACGACCCCTGCTGGGAACCTGCTCCTCGCCAGCTCCCAGGGACACACCTCCCGGTGTCTCCACTGTGTGAGGGCGCCGTCCCCGCCACCTGTCCCAGTAACCCCGAACTCGCAGGCCCTGAGTCCCACCTGGTCCCGGTGGCAGGAAGGGTCCTACCCCCCTCTGCTGCCTCGGGGAGCCGGGCAGTGGGTGCCAGCAGAGGGGGCTGGGTCCCCTGCGGCTGGGTGATGGTGTGGGAGGGGTGCTGGCTGGCAGGACCCCCTGAGCCGCTGACACCCTGCTGGGACGGGCCCTGGTCCCCAGGGGCCCCCGCAGCCCGTCACGGTCCAGGGCCCTGGGCGACCCCCACCCAGTCCACAGTGCCTGCCTCCCCAGCCCCGCCACACTGAGGGCTGGGACATCACCCGGCAGGGACCCAGGCCAGCCCGGTGCAGGGGGAGGAGATGGATGTGGGGCCTGGGTCGCACCCCTCCCTCAGGGCAGGTCCCTCTGCCCGCTGTCGCCACCTGGAGGCTGTGCTGACACTTTCCTTCACCCGGATTCGTGGGGTGCTCTCCGTGGACACGATGGACGCGAACTTGGATGCCTTTGTGCTGGCGCACACCCCAGGGGCGGCCCTGTCCTCTGAGCGGGGGGCAGGGAGGGGGACCCAACACCTGCTGGTCTTGGGAGCCCAGCACACGACCCTGAGTCTGGGGTCCCTGCGCCCACCCCGGGGGCAGGCCTGGGCTCCGGGCAGGGCCGCTCACCAGGGACACCCCCTCCCCCCGCAGCGGTGCGCCCCAGCTGCCGGTACCCAGAGGCCGGACGCCGCCTGCTTTCGGCTCAGGGCAGCAGCCCTTCCTCGGAGTGGGGGCTTCCCTGCGGGGTCCGGGTGGGGTGGGGTGAGACGGGGCGGCCGTGAGGCCATGGAGGGAGTGCCTTATAAACGACCATCCTCTTTGCAGAAAGCATCCATTTAATAGAAGGTTCCAGCACTGACTGTGCAACACCTGTCACACACAGTCACAAAGGAACCACAGCGGCTTGTCACCATCGGCCACCGCCCAGAGTCCTTCCCTTGCTGAGGAGAGAGCCGGGGCCAGCGGCCTGCAGCGAGTTGTGCTTCCATCCGGCGCCAGTGGGCACCGAATTCCCTGTGCCAAGGCCCCGCCCCCGCCCAGCGCCCAGGGGCCGGTCCTGTCAAACCAGGGGGAGGACGTCTTCTCCCCCCTCGTCACCAAGGCCTCCCTCGTGTCCCCGGGCCCCTGGGCTTCTCGAGGGGCCCAGCTGGACACTTGTAACTTTCTTGCCGTTATGGCTTCCCTCTCGCGCCCACCGCTTGGTGCTGGGGAGCTCACCGCCGGGGACCCCTCGGGGCCACACCCGCACAGTCGTGTGGCCAAGGCCAGCGCAGGAGCCGCGGGCGAGCCCCGTGAGCGAGCTGTCCGCACGCGGCTGGGGAAAGCGGCTTCCACGTGGGCTGTGCGCGCGCGCGCGTCGGGCGCAGCTCCTTCCCTCCCCACGCGCCCGGCCTCACCCCCACCCCCACCCCGCAGTGCGGCTGGGGCGCCGGGACCCCTCCCCACGCAGCGGACCCCGTCACGAGTTGCGGTACGCGGGGACGCGGATGGGACAGGTCTGTAAAACCAGGTTAAAAAAGGCCTCCCTCCCGGTGGGCGGCGGGGCTCAGAGCCGCGTCTCGTCCCGCGTCTCCGGGCTGCAGGAGGCCAGCCTGTTGCCCTCGGAGCTGCCGGCCACGCGCGCCAGGGGGTCGGAGCGGATGAGGTACCTGCGGGGGAGGGGAGAGCCCTGGGTGCCGGCGCCGCCGCCGCCGGGCGCCCTGCGGGGACGCGGCACCTACACGATGTCGTTGGGCTCCAGCCGGGTGTCGGGCGGGGGGTTGATGAGGACGTAGGACAGCGTGTTCTGCTGGTCGTTCATCTCGTCTGCGAAGACAGGGACGCAGGGCCGGGGCCGTTGAGGGGCCGGCAGCCACCGCACGGGCGTCACGGAGGTGGCAGCCCTGGGCAGGGGCGCGGAGCACGCCTGCGTCCCCTGCACAAACGTGCACGCGCGCTGACGCTCGCCTGGCGCGGCCCCCCGCCCGCCGCCCCGCCCCTCTGCGCGCCCGCCGCCCCGCCCCTCTGCGCGCCCGTCGCCCCGCCCCTCTGCGCCGGGCACGCGCCTCGGTCCAACTGCGCTTTGGATGGTGGCCCTTCCCCCACGACGTGTCCCCGCTCCCTCCCCAGAGGGGCCCCTGGTCTCCGGCTCACACGTGGCCGTGGGGACGCAGCGCCCAGCGGGGGACCGGGCTCTGGAGAAACAGCGGTCCTGTCACGGACGTCCCCTGGCCACGTGGAGGACGTGGGGGACACACCGTGGCGGAGCCCTGTGCTCACGGGCAGGGTGACAAATAGCGCTTGGCCTCCGTTTACCCCCGTGGTGAAGTCTAGAGGCTTGTGACCCAGGACGGACGTTAAGGGGATGGGCGCTGAGGGGGGGGCCCCGGCCGGGCCCCGGACCACCACGTTCTGAGCGGAGCAGAGTCTCACCCCTGCGGCCACAGCAGCTTTGAGGGGGGCGGCTCAGGCTGGGACCTGGGGGGCAGTGGACCCCCGCAGCCAGCGGGGTCTGCCCCGGAGCACACGGCCTGCCCGGCCAGTCGCTCCGCTGGGTGGCCTGGGTGACCGCAGCGGGTTGGGGGCCCTCTGGTGGAAGCTGCTGGCCGCGAGCGGCGTGGGGGGAGGCTCACCTCGCAGCCCCGGACCAGCATGTGCCTCCCAGCGGGCTTCACGGAGCTTGCAGGGGGGAGGAGGCGGTGCAGGGGAGACGGCCCTTGTACACCCCAGATCCCGGGCACCAGCGCCGGGTCAGGACCCAGCAAGGGGCAGAGTCTGGTGTGGGGGCGGAGCTGCCAGCCGGTCCCGCCCCTCCTCGAGGGGCCTGGCAGCCCGAACGGGCGCCCACCTTCCCTTCCCGATGGGTGTGCCGTGCTCCAGGGGACCCTCCGCACTGGGCCCGGGGCCCCGCTGCGCCCCCAGGGGGAAGCAGGGGTGGGAGGTGGTCACCCTCGGGCCCCGGTTTCCCCAGAACAGGTCAGCTTGGGGGGGAGGCAGGGGGCTGATGGTGGCTCTCCTGGCAAATGAGCAAAGGCAGGGTCACCTCCCTGCTCCATCCTCGCACCCCCTCCCCCCAACCCTGCAAACCAGGTGCTTCCACTCTGCCCCCAACCTCGGCTTCTGACTCCTGGCCCTGCCCTGGGGTCCGCACCTCACCAAGCCTGCACGCTCCCTCCAGGGCAGCCGGTGAGCAAGGGCTGAGGGCACACAGCTGCGTCCAGCAGGTTAGTGGCGACGCCCTCTGTGTGGAGGGGGACCACCCTGCAGCCCTGGCTAAAGGGGCCCCCTCGCCTCTGGTGTTTCGTCCTGCCCCGGGCACCTCTCTGCGACCACACGTGGGCAGGGCCTCCGTAACCACCACCAAGTTCTGGTGACCCCGCGGTGCGGCCACCCTGGCCTGGGAGCCTCCTCGGAAAACGACCACAGCTGGGTGCCGTTTGTGGAAGCCGCGGCCCCGGGACCCGTGCCCGCGGGGCTGCAGACCTCAAGGTTTGCACTGCGGGGCCTGGGTGTGTCCCCTTGGGGTCAGCCCTGTACGGAGGGGCCGCCCCAAGGCGCCCGGGCATGCGGGCCCCGAGGCTTCCCTGGGGCCGCGTGGGCCCCCTTCCGGGAAGAAAGGGGTCCTGGCAGCGGGGCTGGTGGCCCGGACTCTGCTCTGACTTCTGTTGGGGCCTCGGGGCTGCTCTGGGGGCTGCGGGGTGACCTCTGGGAAGAAACCTGAGCCCCTGGATGAGAACTGGCGCCGCACCAGCTTCGCCTCAATTGGAGAGCGAGACCCCGTCCTGAAGCCCCCGCTGGCTTGTGGGGGTCACCTGTCCACTGGCCCAGACCTCAGCAGGCCCCGCCGCACTCGGGGTTGGGACCCCGGCCTGGAACTGTCTGGACGCTTCCCCAGAGCGGGGTGGGCTCAGGGCCCCGGGGCATCGGGCAGCTGCGGGGCGGTAGCCACCAGCGTGTGGGGACAGACGCGGACAGCAGAGCTTCCTGAACTCATGGGTGAGCACGGGGGGAGCAGAGGCCGCCAGGCGCCACACCCCCCGCGGGCTTCCTGGGACGGTCCCGTCCTCCACACATGGAGGAGGGGGGCTGTCAGGGGCCCCGAGGCGGGCGCACCTGGGACCCTCTCCTGTCTCCTGTCCACCTGCGTGGCGGGGGTGGCACTGGGCTGCCCCCAGTGTGGCCGGAGCAGAATTACCTTGCAAATATCCCAGGTTTACCCGATTCATGACATCACTGGCTGTTAAATTTGCTACATCCTCTACGGAACACACAGGAAGAGGGACAGACAGAGAGAGAGAGAGAGAGGTCAGCAAGCAGCGCGCGGCGGCCGCACAGCGGGGAGGGGCAGGCAGCGGCACACGGGAGGCCGTGCACACCGGCGCCCGCCGGCCCAGCCGCCCGGGCAGCACGGCCGTCGTCACCGGCAAGGCAGGTCCGCTCTGCCAGGCTCTGGGGTCAGCGGGCTGGGGTCGCCGGCCGTGGGGCCCAGCGCACAGCGAGGGCCCTGCCCGGAGCCTTGGCCTCAGGGCCCAGGCAAAGGGCTGGCAGCGCCGGGCCAGGCAGGGACACTGAGGGGTGAGGGTGACTCATGCAGCTTCGGCGTGGCAGGCGTGGGTCGCCAGACTCCAGCCTCTGGTCCTGCTTGGCGGGGGGGGCTCTAGGGTCCCCGTCCCAGGCCACATGGCAGGAGGCGGGAGAGGGGAGAGCGGGCGCCCGCTGGGGGACGGGCGGAGTCCCGGGGACGGAGCCCAGTGCAGGCCGTGGGCACAGACAGGCAGCGGCGGGAGCGGGGCCCCCCCTCAGCCCCGCCGACAGGCAGCCTCTGCAGGGAGAGGAGCTCCGGGCCTGGCCGTGGTCAAGGTCGTGAGCTTCTCCCCAGAAGAAGCTCCAGAGAGAAGGGGGCGGCCGGGATCTGCCGACAGAGACAACGCCTGGGGTCGTGTTGCTAAGCAGCGCAAGCGGGCGGCCGCGGTGTCCACTGTGGCCCACGGAGGGCGTCCTGGCACTGGGCCACTCGCCCGGGGCGCCCTCATGTGCCCCCTACGCTCTGGCTGCTGGGAAAGCCCTGGAGGGGCGGCCGGGGTCTCCCCGTTCTCCACGAGAGCACAGTGCACCCCTGCGTGTCTGATCCCAGAGGCGGCTGGTCCGTCCCCCAGCAGGGCCCTGCCTGCCCCTACGCCCGCAGCCACCGCTTCCGGTCCTGCGCGCCGGGCTGTCGGCTCGTCCCCGGGGAAACCGAGGCCCCAGAGCAGCAAGGGGGAGCGCTCCTCGCACCGGAGGGGCTCCTCCCGTGGGCCCCATGGGCCCCCCCAGCCGTGCTGCCCCAGCCCCCCTGGCGGGCGGGCGGCCGGGCCCTTACCGTAGCCGGTGGTGGGCAGCCCGAGGTGCTTCATGCGGTTCTTGACGAGCTCGGAGAGCTCCTGGCGCTCGGAGCGCCGGTACAGGCTGAGCCGCTGCTGGCTGGCCCACTCGGCGGCCGCCGCCCTCCCCGCGGGCTTGGGGCCCTTGCGGCTCAGCCTCCGGGCCCACGGCAGGCTCTTGCGCCGCAGCAGCGGGTGCTCCGCGGGGTCCCCGCCGACCGAGTGGCGGCCGTGGGTGCCGCCGCCGCCCGCCTGCGCGCCCCAGGGCCCCCTCGCGTCCTGTGTGTCCGGGGCGTCCTCCACGCTCACTGAGATCTGGGACTGGCCCAGGCGGGAAGGTGAGGGCTGGGCCGGGGAGGGGGAGGCCCCCAGGGCCCAGGCCCTCCTCCTGAGCCCCCAGACTGCCAGCCTCCAGGTGTGTCCGGGTTTGCTGGGTGGAGGAGGGCAACTCCCTCAAGCTCTCTGGGCCCTTGTTTCCGTGGCTCCCCACTGGGCCCGGCGTGGCCTGATTTTGCCACGGAGGACTTGCCCTGTTTGTGCCTCCACCTTCCCATCTCGGGGGGGTGGGCGGGGAGGGTGCAGACAGCACCCCGGAGGGGCTGGGGGCGTGGAGGCTGGGCCACACCAGCAGGGAGGGGCCACAGCGGGACATGCAGACGGCTCGTGGGCTTCCCTCTCCGGGCCTCAGTTTCCCCTCGTGTACGGGAGGGGTGATCCCATGCGCCCTGAGCTGCACCTTGGCCACGCGTCCCGGGGACTCCCTGACGCTGCCCTTGCCCAGAGCCAGGGCCCTGTGCCCCCCAGACTTGGGGCGGGGGGCCCCAGGGAGGGTGGTACACATGTCAGCACCTTGACGTGAGGCCTGAGAGGCCACTCACCTGGGCTCTGAGGTCATGCGGCTGCAAGGGAAACGGAGGGGCAGCCTGGGTGCCCGTGGGCGCTTCGGCCCCTGCCCCCGACCCCAACACTGCCTGAGCCCCCCGTGGGCTCGGGACCAGGGCGCCAGGCTGCCCTCCTCCTCCAGCCTCCCCTGTCCCACCCGGGGGCCGCAGCCACCCAGCCACGCACCGCGCCACGGGAGCTGGACGCCAGAAGGGCCCGACAGCAAAGGCCTGGACCCCCAGAACTCAGTGTGGGAGGGGCATGAATACACAGCCTGGGGGCTGCTGCCCGCAAGTCCCGTCGGGAGCACGCCCACCCCGAACCTCTGAGCCGGAGAAGACGTGGCACTGGGTCCTGTAGATGCCGATGGGGATCTCGGCGGTGGAGGAGCACAGCTTCTGGAAGAGGCGGCCGTACGTGCGGATCCACAGGTCCTCCTCCGTGATCTTCATCTGCGGCGAGTGGCCGTCTGAGCGGGGAGCCGGCCGCGGGGCCCCCGAGAGTGGCGTGCCCGCCCGCCCCGCCGGTCACTCACGGAGCAGAGGTAGCCGGAGCCGGGCGTGGTGTCGAGGCCCAGCAGCAGCCTGGTGATGGAGATCATGTAGTCCTTCACGAAGGACTGGCCGGACAGGGAGGCCGCAGTGAGGCCGGGCACCCCGGGGACACGCCGGGCGCCCTCAGCCTCCCGCGGGCGAGCCTCTCCCGGCCACCGCAGTCCACTTGGTC